>JALGBA010001812.1:0-24915 GCA_023970755.1 Azemiops feae
TGAATTCTGTCTCAAAATTTGACGTTTGAGGCTGAATTGGATTTTTACCAACAAATGCGATATACGCTCTGGGACAACTCCTCAGGGAGAGGTCGGATCCGGAAAACAAGTGGTTTTTCGGCTTCCCCACCCCAGGAGAACCTGAATATATGTTTTCTTTTTGAATTTGAATTCTGTCTCAAGATTTGACTTTTGAGGCTGAATTGGATGATTACCAACAAATGTGAGATATACCCTGGGCTAGCTCCTCTGAGAGAGGTCGGATCCGAAAAAC
Source organism: Azemiops feae (assembly GCA_023970755.1). Lineage (NCBI taxonomy): Eukaryota > Metazoa > Chordata > Lepidosauria > Squamata > Viperidae > Azemiops > Azemiops feae. The sequence goes on from JALGBA010001812.1 coordinate 275, forward strand.
AAGTGGTTTTTCGGATTCCCCATCCCAGGAGAATCTGAATAAATGTTTTCTTTTTGAATTTGAATTCTGTCTCAAAATTTGACTTTTGAGGCTGAATGGGATTTTTACCAACAACTGCGATATACACTCTGGGATAAGTCCTCAGGGAGAGGTCGGATCCGGAAAACAAGTGGTTTTTCAGCTTGCCCACCCCAGGGAACCTGCATAAATGTTTGCTTTTTGAATTTGAATTCTGTCTCAAAATTTGACTTTTGAGGCTGAATTGGATTTTTACCAACAAATACGATATACGCTCTGGGACAACTCCTCAGGGAGAGGTCGGATCCGGAAAACAAGTGGTTTTTCAGCTTCCCCACCCCAGGGAACCTGAATAAATGTTTGCTTTTTGAATTTGAATTCTGTCTCAAAATTTGACTTTTGAGGCTGAATTGGATTTTTAGCAACAAATGCGATATACGCTCTGGGACAACTCCTCAGGGAGAGGTCGGATCCGGAAAACAAGTTGTTTTTCAGCTTCCCCACCCCAGGGGAACCAGAATATATGTTTTTTTTGAATTTGAATTCTGTCTCAAAATTTGACTTTTGAGGCTGAATTGGATTTTTACCAACAAATGCTATATACGCTCTGGGACAACTCCTCAGGGAGAGGTCAGATCCGGAAAACAAGTGGTTCTTCAGCTTCCCCACCCCAGGGAACCTGAATAAATGTTTGCTTTTTGAATTTGAATTCTGTCTCAAAATTTGACTTTTGAGGCTGAATTGGATTTTTACCAAAAAATGCGATATACGCTCTGGGACAACTCCTCAGGGAGAAGTTGGATCCGGAAAACAAGTGGTTTTTCAGCTTCCCCATCCCAGGGGAACCTGAATATACATTGGCTTTTTGAATTTGAATTCTGTCTCAAAATTTGAATTTTGAAGCTGAATTGGATTTTTACCAACAAATGTGAGATGCACCACGGGCTAATTCCACAGAGAAGGTGTGGGATTCGGAAAACAAGTTGTTTTTCAGCTTCCCCACCCCAGGGGAACCAGAATATATGTTTTTTTTCAATTTGAATTCTGTCTCAAAATTTGACTTTTGAGGCTGAATTGGATTTTTACCAACAAATGCTATATACGCTCTGGGATAAATCCTCAGGGAGAGGTCAGATCAGAAAAACAAGTGGTTTTTCGGATTCCCCAACCCATGGAACCTGAATAAATGTTTGCTTTTTGAATTTGAATTCTGTCTCAAAATTTGACTTTTGAGGCTGAATTGGATTTTTACCAACAAATGCGATATACTCTCTGGGACAACTCCTCAGGGAGACGTTGGATCCGGAAAACAAGTCGTTTTTCAGATTACCCATCCCAGGGGAACCTGAATATACATTTGCTTTTTGAATTTGAATTCTGTCTCAAAATTTGAATTTTGAAGCTGAATCGGATGTTTGCCAACAAATGTGAGATATGCCCTGGGCTAACTCCTCTGAGAGGTCGGATCCGAAAAACAAGTGGTTTTTCTGATTCCCCATCCCAGGAGAATCTGAATATATGTTTTCTTTTTGAATTTGAATTCTGTCTCAAAATTTGACTTTTGAGGCTGAATTGGATGTTTACCAACAAATGTGAGATACGTTCTGGGATAAATCCTCAGGGAGAGGTCGGAGCCCAAAAACAAGTGGTTTTTCGGATTCCCCAACCCAGGAACCTGAATAAATGTTTGCTTTTTGAATTTGAATTCTGTCTCAAAATTTGACTTTTGAGGCTGAATTGGATTTTTACCAACAAATGCGATATACGCTCTGGGACAACTCCTCAGGGAAAGGTCGGATACGGAAAACAAGTGGTTTTTCGGCTTCCCCACCCCAGGGAACCTGAATAAATGTTTGCTTTTTGAATTTGAATTCTGTCTCAAAATTGGAATTTTGAAGCTGAATTGGATTTTTACCAACAAATGTGAGATGCGCCGTGGGCTAATTCCACAGAGAAGATGTGGGATTCGGAAAACAAGTTGTTTTTCAGCTTCCCCACCCCAGGGGAACCAGAATATATGTTTTTATTTTTAATTTGAATTCTGTCTCAAAATTTGACTTTTGAGGCTGAATTGGATGTTTACCAACAAATGTGAGATATGCCCTGGGCTAACTCCTCTGAGAGAGGTTGGATCCGGAAAACAAGTCGTTTTTCAGATTCCCCATCCCAGGAGAATTGAATATACATTTGCTTTTTGAATTTGAATTCTGTCTCAAAATTTGAATTTTGAAGCTCAATTGGATTTTTACCAAGAAATGTGACATGCGCCGTGTGCTAATTCCACAGAGAAGATGTGGGATTTGGAAAACAAGTGGTTCTTCGGATTCCCCATCCCAGGAGAATCTGAATATATGTTTTCTTTTCGAATTTGAATTCTGTCTCAAAATTTGACTTTTGAGGCTGAATTGGATGTTTACCAACAAATGTGAGATACGCTCTGGGACAACTCCTCAGGGAGAGGTCGGATCCGGAAAACAAGTGGTTTTTCAGCTTGCCCACCCCAGGGGAACCTGAATATACATTTGATTTTTGAATTTGAATTCTGTCTCAAAATTTGACTTTTGATGCTGAATTGGATTTTTACCAACAAATGTTAGATGCGCCGTGGGCTAATTCCACAGAGAAGGTGTGGGATTCGGAAAACAAGTGGTTTTTCAGCTTCCCCACCCCATGGGAACCTGAATATATGTTTTCTTTTTGAATTTGAATTCTGTTTCAAAATTTAAATTTTGAAGCTGAATTGGATGTTTACCAACAAATGTGCGATATGCCCTGGGCTAACTCCTCTGAGAGAGGTCGGATCCGAAAAACAAGTGGTTTTTTGGATTCCCCATCTCATTAGAATCTGAATATATGTTTTCTTTTTGAATTTGAATTCTGTCTAAAAATTTGACTTTTGAGGCTGAATGGGATTTTTACCAACAAATGTGAGATACGCTCTGGGATAACTCCTCAGGGAAAGGTCGGATCCGGAAAACAAGTGGTTTTTCGGCTTCCCCACCCCAGGGAACCTGAATAAATGTTTGCTTTTTGAATTTGAATTCTGTCTCAAAATTTGAATTTTGAAGCTGAATTGGATTTTTACCAACAAATGTTAGATGCGCCGTGGGCTAATTCCACAGAGAAGGTGTGGGATTCGGAAAACAAGTGGTTTTTCAGCTTCCCCACCCCATTGGAACCTGAATATATGTTTTCTTTTTGAATTTGAATTCTGTTTCAAAATTTAAATTTTGAAGCTGAATTGGATGTTTACCAACAAATGTGCGATATGCCCTGGGCTAACTCCTCTGAGAGAGGTCGGATCCGAAAAACAAGTGGTTTTTTGGATTCCCCATCCCATTAGAATCTGAATATATTTTTTCCTTTTTGAATTTGAATTCTGTCTCAAAATTTGACTTTTGAGGCTGAATTGGATGTTTACAAACAAATGTGAGATACGCTCTGGGATAACTACTCAGGAAGAGGTCGGATCCGGAAAACAAGTGGTTTTTCAGCTTGCCCACCCCAGGGAACCTGAATAAATGTTTGCTTTTTGAATTTGAATTCTGTCACAAAATTTGACTTTTGAGGCTGAATTGGATTTTTACCAACAAATGCGATATACACTCTGGGACAACTCCTCAGGGAGAGGTTGGATCCGGAAAACAAGTGGTTTTTCAGATTCCCCATCCCAGGGGAACCTGAATATACATTTGCTTTTTGAATTTGAATTCTGTCTCAAAATTTGACTTTTGATGCTGAATTGGATGTTTACCAACAAATGTTAGATACGTTCTGGGATAACTCCTCAGGGAGAGGTCGGATCCGGAAAACAAGTGGTTCTTCGGCTTCCCCACCCAAGGGAACCTGAATAAATGTTTGCTTTTTGAATTTGAATTCTGTCTCAAAATTTGAATTTTGAAGCTGAATTGGATTTTTACCAACAAATGTGAGATGCGCCGTGGGCTAATTCCACAGAGAAGATGTGGGATTCGGAAAACAAGTTGTTTTTCAGCTTCCCCACCCCAGGGGAACCAGAATATATGTTTTCTTTTTGAATTTGAATTCGGTCTCAAAATTTGAATTTTGTTTACCAACAAATGTGAGATATGCCCTGGGCTAACTCCTCTGAGAGAGGTCGGATCCGAAAAACAAGTGGTTTTTCGGATTCCCCATCCCAGGGAATCTGAATATATCTTTTCTTTTTGAATTTGAATTCTGTCTCAAAATTTGACTTTTGAGGCTGAATTGGATGTTTACCAACAAATGTGAGATATGCCCTGGGCTAACTCCTCTGAGAGAGGTCGGATCCGAAAAACAAGTGGTTTTTCGGATTCCCCATCCCAGGAGAATCTGAATATACATTTGCTTTTTGAATTTGAATTCTGTCTCAAAATTTGACTTTTGATGTTGAATTGAATGTTTACCAAAAAATGTGAGATACGCTCTGGGATAAATCCTCAGGGAGAGGTCGGATCCAGAAAACAAGTGGTTTTTCGGCTTCCCCACCACAGGGAACCTGAATAAATGTTTGCTTTTTGAGTTTGAGGTCTGTCTCAAAAATTGAATTTTGAAGCTGAATTGGATTTTTACCAACGAATGTGAGATGCGCTGTGGGCTAATTCCAGAGAGAAGGTGTGGGATTCGGAAAACAAGTGGTTTTTCAGCTTCCCCACCCCAGGAGAACCTGAATATATGTTTTCTTTTTGAATTTGAATTCTGTCTCAAAATTTGAATTTTGAAGCTGAATTGGATGTTTACCAACAAATGTGGATGCGCTGTGGGCTTTAATTCCACAGAGAGGTGTGGGATTCCAAAAACAGTGGTTTTTCAGCTTCCCCACCCCAGGAGAACCTGAATATATGTTTTCTTTTTGAATTTGAATTCTGTCTCAAAATTTGAATTTTGAAGCTGAATTGGATTTTTACCAACAAATCTGAGATGCGCCGTGGGCTAATTCCACAGAGAAGGTGTGGGATTCGGAAAACAAGTGGTTTTTCAGCTTCCCCACCCCAGGAGAACCTGAATATATGTTTTCTTTTTGAAATTGAATTCTGTCTCAAAATTTGACTTTTGAGGCTGAATGGGTTTTTTACCAACAAATATGAGATATGCCCTGGGCTAACTCCTCTGAGAGACGTCGGATCCGAAAAACAAGTGGTTTTTCAGATTCCCCATCCCAGGGGAACCTGAATATACATTTGCTTTTTGAATTTGAATTCTTTCTCAAAATTTGACTTTTGATGCTGAATTGGATGTTTACCAACAAATGTGAGATATGCCCTGGGCTAACTCCTCTGAGAGAGGTCGGATCCGAAAAACAAGTGGTTTTTCGGATTCCCCATCCCAGGAGAATCTGAATATACATTTGCTTTTTGAATTTGAATTCTGTCTCAAAATTTGACTTTTGATGTTGAATTGAATGTTTACCAAAAAATGTGAGATACGCTCTGGGATAAATCCTCAGGGAGAGGTCGGATCCGGAAAACAAGTGGTTTTTCGGCTTCCCCACCACAGGGAACCTGAATAAATGTTTGCTTTTTGAGTTTGAGGTCTGTCTCAAAAATTGAATTTTGAAGCTGAATTGGATTTTTACCAACGAATGTGAGATGCGCCATTGGCTAATTCCACAGAGAAGTTGTGGGATTCGGAAAACAAGTGGTTTTTCAGCTTCCCCACCCCAGGGGAACCTGAATATACATTGGCTTTCTGAATTTGAATTCTGTATCAAAATTTGAATTTTGAAGCTGAATTGGATTTTTACCAACAAATGTGAGATGCGCTGTGGGCTAATTCCACAGAGAAGGTGTGGGATTCCAAAAACAAGTGGTTTTTCAGCTTCCCCACCCCAGGAGAACCTGAATATATGTTTTCTTTTTGAATTTGAATTCTGTCTCAAAATTTGAATTTTGAAGCTGAATTGGATTTTTACCAACAAATCTGAGATGCGCCGTGGGCTAATTCCACAGAGAAGGTGTGGGATTCGGAAAACAAGTGGTTTTTCAGCTTCCCCATCCCAGTGGAACCTGAATATACATTTGCTTTTTGAATTTGAATTCTTTCTCAAAATTTGACTTTTGATGCTGAATTGGATGTTTACCAACAAATGTGAGATACGCTCTGGGATAACTCCTCAGGGAAAGGTCGGATCCGGAAAACAAGTGGTTTTTCAGCTTCCCCACCCCAGGAGAACCTGAATATATGTTTTCTTTTTGAATTTGAATTCTGTCTCAAAATTTGACTTTTGAGGCTGAATGGGTTTTTTACCAACAGATGTGAGATGCGCCATTGGCTAATTCCACAGAGAAGTTGTGGGATTCGGAAAACAAGTGGTTTTTCAGCTTCCCCACCCAAGGGAAACCTGAATATACATTGGCTTTCTGAATTTGAATTCTGTCTCAAAATTTGACTTTTGAGGCTGAATGGGATTTTTACCAACAAATGCTATATACACTCTGGGACAACTCCTCAGGGAGAGGTCGCTCCGGAAACAAGTTGGTTTTTTCGGGCTTCCCCACACAAATGGGAACCGGAATATATGTTTTCGTTTTGAATTTTGAGTCTTCTCAAACTTGACTTTTGAGCTGAATGGATGTGTTCCCAACAAATGCGATATCGCTCCTGTGACAACCCTGAGAGGTTGGATCCGGAAAAACAAGTAGGTTTTTCAATTCCACCCTCCCGGGAACCTAATATACATTTGATTTTTGATTTGAATTCTGTCTTCAAAATTTGAATTTTGGCTGAATTGGATTTTTACTAACCAATTGTGAGATGCGCCGTGTGTTATTTCCACTAGAAGGGTGGGATTCGGAAACATGGTTTTTTCAGCTTCCCCACCCAGGGAACCTGAATAAATGTTTGCTTTTTGAGTTTGAGGCTGTCCCTCAAATTGAATTTTGAGGTGATTGGATGTTCACGCAACAAATGTCACATAAACGCTCTGGGATAAACTCCTCAGGGGAGGGTGGAGTACCGAAAACAAGTGGTTTTTCAGCTTCCCCACCCCAGGGGAACCAGAATATATGTTTTCTTTTTGAATTTGAATTCTGTCTCAAAATTTGAATTTTGAGGCTGAATTGGATTTTTACCAACAAATGTGAGATACGCTCCGGGATAACTCCTCAGGGAGAGGTCGGATCCGGAAATCAAGTGGTTTTTCAGCTTCCCCACCCCAGGGAACCTTGATAAATGTTTGCTTTTTGAATTTGAATTCTGTCTCAAAATTTGACTTTTGAGGCTGAATTGGATTTTTACCAACAAATGCGATATACGCTCTGGGACAACTCCTCAGGGAGAGGTTGGATCCGGAAAACAAGTGGTTTTTCAGATTACCCATCCCAGGGGAACCTGTAGATACATTGGCTTTTTGAATTTGAATTCTGTCTCAAAATTTGACTTTTGATGCTGAATTGGATGTTTACCAACAAATGTGAGATACGCTCTGGGATAATTCCTCATGGACAAGTCGGATCCGGAAAACCAGTGGTTTTTCAGCTTCCCCACCCCAGGGGAACCTGAATATACATTGGCTTTCTGAATTTGAATTCTGTATCAAAATTTGAATTTTGAAGCTGAATTGGATTTTTACCAACAAATGTGAGATGCGCTGTGGGCTAATTCCACAGAGAAGGTGTGGGATTCCAAAAACAAGTGGTTTTTCAGCTTCCCCACCCCAGGAGAACCTGAATATATGTTTTCTTTTTGAATTTGAATTCTGTCTCAAAATTTGAATTTTGAAGCTGAATTGGATTTTTACCAACAAATCTGAGATGCGCCGTGGGCTAATTCCACAGAGAAGGTGTGGGATTCGGAAAACAAGTGGTTTTTCAGCTTCCCCACCCCAGGAGAACCTGAATATATGTTTTCTTTTTGAAATTGAATTCTGTCTCAAAATTTGACTTTTGAGGCTGAATGGGTTTTTTACCAACAAATATGAGATATGCCCTGGGCTAACTCCTCTGAGAGACGTCGGATCCGAAAAACAAGTGGTTTTTCAGATTCCCCATCCCAGGGGAACCTGAATATACATTTGCTTTTTGAATTTGAATTCTTTCTCAAAATTTGACTTTTGATGCTGAATTGGATGTTTACCAACAAATGTGAGATATGCCCTGGGCTAACTCCTCTGAGAGAGGTCGGATCCGAAAAACAAGTGGTTTTTCGGATTCCCCATCCCAGGAGAATCTGAATATACATTTGCTTTTTGAATTTGAATTCTGTCTCAAAATTTGACTTTTGATGTTGAATTGAATGTTTACCAAAAAATGTGAGATACGCTCTGGGATAAATCCTCAGGGAGAGGTCGGATCCGGAAAACAAGTGGTTTTTCGGCTTCCCCACCACAGGGAACCTGAATAAATGTTTGCTTTTTGAGTTTGAGGTCTGTCTCAAAAATTGAATTTTGAAGCTGAATTGGATTTTTACCAACGAATGTGATATGCGCCATTGGCTAATTCCACAGAGAAGTTGTGGGATTCGGAAAACAAGTGGTTTTTCAGCTTCCCCACCCCAGGGGAACCTGAATATACATTGGCTTTCTGAATTTGAATTCTGTATCAAAATTTGAATTTTGAAGCTGAATTGGATTTTTACCAACAAATGTGAGATGCGCCGTGGGTTAATTCCACAGAGAAGGTGTGGGATTCGGAAAACAAGTGGTTTTTCAGCTTCCCCACCCCAGGGAACCTGAATAAATGTTTGCTTTTTGAGTTTGAGGTCTGTCTCAAAAATTGAATTTTGAGGTTGAATTGGATGTTCACCAACAAATGTCACATACGCTCTGGGATAACTCCTCAGGGAGAGGTTGGATCCGGAAAACAAGTGGTTTTTCAGATTCCCCATCCCAGGGGAACCTGAATATACATTTGATTTTTGAATTTGAATTCTGTATCAAAATTTGAATTTTGAGGCTGAATTGGATTTTTACCAACAAATGTGAGATACGCTCTGGGATAACTCCTCAGGGAGAGGTCGGATCCGGAAATCAAGTGGTTTTTCAGCTTCCCCACCCCAGGGAACCTGGATAAATGTTTGCTTTTTGAATTTGAATTCTGTCTCAAAATTTGACTTTTGAGGCTGAATTGGATTTTTACCAACAAATGCGATATACGCTCTGGGACAACTCCTCAGGGAGAGGTTGGATCCGGAAAACAAGTGGTTTTTCAGATTACCCATCCCAGGGGAACCTGTAGATACATTGGCTTTTTGAATTTGAATTCTGTCTCAAAATTTGACTTTTGATGCTGAATTGGATGTTTACCAACAAATGTGAGATACGCTCTGGGATAACTCCTCATGGACAGGTCGGATCCGGAAAACAAGTGGTTTTTCGGCTTCCCCACCCCAGGGAACCTGGATAAATGTTTGCTTTTTGAATTTGAATTCTGTCTCAAAATTTGACTTTTGATGCTGAATTGGATTTTTACCAACAAATGTGAGATGCGCTGTGGGCTAATTCCACAGAGAAGGTGTGGGATTCCAAAAACAAGTGGTTTTTCAGCTTCCCCACCCCAGGAGAACCTGAATATATGTTTTCTTTTTGAATTTGAATTCTGTCTCAAAATTTGAATTTTGAAGCTGAATTGGATTTTTACCAACAAATCTGAGATGCGCCGTGGGCTAATTCCACAGAGAAGGTGTGGGATTCGGAAAACAAGTGGTTTTTCAGCTTCCCCACCCCAGGAGAACCTGAATATATGTTTTCTTTTTGAAATTGAATTCTGTCTCAAAATTTGACTTTTGAGGCTGAATGGGTTTTTTACCAACAAATATGAGATATGCCCTGGGCTAACTCCTCTGAGAGACGTCGGATCCGAAAAACAAGTGGTTTTTCAGATTCCCCATCCCAGGGGAACCTGAATATACATTTGCTTTTTGAATTTGAATTCTTTCTCAAAATTTGACTTTTGATGCTGAATTGGATGTTTACCAACAAATGTGAGATATGCCCTGGGCTAACTCCTCTGAGAGAGGTCGGATCCGAAAAACAAGTGGTTTTTCGGATTCCCCATCCCAGGAGAATCTGAATATACATTTGCTTTTTGAATTTGAATTCTGTCTCAAAATTTGACTTTTGATGTTGAATTGAATGTTTACCAAAAAATGTGAGATACGCTCTGGGATAAATCCTCAGGGAGAGGTCGGATCCGGAAAACAAGTGGTTTTTCGGCTTCCCCACCACAGGGAACCTGAATAAATGTTTGCTTTTTGAGTTTGAGGTCTGTCTCAAAAATTGAATTTTGAAGCTGAATTGGATTTTTACCAACGAATGTGAGATGCGCCATTGGCTAATTCCACAGAGAAGTTGTGGGATTCGGAAAACAAGTGGTTTTTCAGCTTCCCCACCCCAGGGGAACCTGAATATACATTGGCTTTCTGAATTTGAATTCTGTATCAAAATTTGAATTTTGAAGCTGAATTGGATTTTTACCAACAAATCTGAGATGCGCCGTGGGCTAATTCCACAGAGAAGGTGTGGGATTCGGAAAACAAGTGGTTTTTCAGCTTCCCCACCCCAGGAGAACCTGAATAAATGTTTGCTTTTTGAGTTTGAGGTCTGTCTCAAAAATTGACTTTTGAGGCTGAATGGGTTTTTTACCAACAAATATGAGATATGCCCTGGGCTAACTCCTCTGAGAGACATCGGATCCGAAAAACAAGTGGTTTTTCAGATTCCCCATCCCAGTGGAACCTGAATATACATTTGCTTTTTGAATTTGAATTCTTTCTCAAAATTTGACTTTTGATGCTGAATTGGATGTTTACCAACAAATGTGAGATACGCTCTGGGATAACTCCTCAGGGAAAGGTCGGATCCGGAAAACAAGTGGTTTTTCAGCTTCCCCACCCCAGGAGAACCTGAATATATGTTTTCTTTTTGAATTTGAATTCTGTCTCAAAATTTGACTTTTGAGGCTGAATGGGTTTTTTACCAACAGATGTGAGATGCGCCATTGGCTAATTCCACAGATAAGTTGTGGGATTCGGAAAACAAGTGGTTTTTCAGCTTCCCCACCCAAGGGAAACCTGAATATACATTGGCTTTCAGAATTTGAATTCTGTCTCAAAATTTGACTTTTGATGCTGAATTGGATGTTTACCAACAAATGTGAGATATGCTCTGGGATAACTCCTCAGGGAGAGGTCGGATCCGGAAAACAAGTGGTTTTTCCGCTTCCCCACCCCAGGGAACCTGAATAAATGTTTGCTTTTTGAGTTTGAGGTCTGTCTCAAAAATTGAATTTTGAGGTTGAATTGGATGTTCACCAACAAATGTCACATACGCTCTGGGATAACTCCTCAGGGAGAGGTCGGATCCGGAAAACAAGTGGTTTTTCGGCTTCCCCATCCCAGGGGAACCTGAATATATGTTTTATTTTTGAATTTGAATTCTGTCTCAAAAGTTGACTTTTGAGGCTGAATTGGATGTTCACCAACAAATGTCAGATACGCTCTGGGATAACTCCTCAGGGAGAGGTCGGATCCGGAAAACAAGTGGTTTTTCAGCTTCCCCACCCAATGGGAACCAGAATATATGTTTTCTTTTTGAATTTGAATTCTGTCTCAAAATTTGACATTTGAGGCTGAATTGGATGTTTACCAACAAATGCGATATACGCTCTGGGACAACTCCTCAGGGAGAGGTTGGATCCGGAAAACAAGTGGTTTTTCAGATTCCCCATCCCAGGGGAACCTGAATATACATTTGATTTTTGAATTTGAATTCTGTCTCAAAATTTGAATTTTGAAGCTGAATTGGATTTTTACCAACAAATGTGAGATGCGCCGTGGGTTAATTCCACAGAGAAGGTGTGGGATTCGGAAAACAAGTGGTTTTTCAGCTTCCCCACCCCAGGGAACCTGAATAAATGTTTGCTTTTTGAGTTTGAGGTCTGTCTCAAAAATTGAATTTTGAGGTTGAATTGGATGTTCACCAACAAATGTCACATACGCTCTGGGATAACTCCTCAGGGAGAGGTTGGATCCGGAAAACAAGTGGTTTTTCAGATTCCCCATCCCAGGGGAACCTGAATATACATTTGATTTTTGAATTTGAATTCTGTATCAAAATTTGAATTTTGAGGCTGAATTGGATTTTTACCAACAAATGTGAGATACGCTCTGGGATAACTCCTCAGGGAGAGGTCGGATCCGGAAATCAAGTGGTTTTTCAGCTTCCCCACCCCAGGGAACCTGGATAAATGTTTGCTTTTTGAATTTGAATTCTGTCTCAAAATTTGACTTTTGAGGCTGAATTGGATTTTTACCAACAAATGCGATATACGCTCTGGGACAACTCCTCAGGGAGAGGTTGGATCCGGAAAACAAGTGGTTTTTCAGATTACCCATCCCAGGGGAACCTGTAGATACATTGGCTTTTTGAATTTGAATTCTGTCTCAAAATTTGACTTTTGATGCTGAATTGGATGTTTACCAACAAATGTGAGATACGCTCTGGGATAACTCCTCATGGACAGGTCGGATCCGGAAAACAAGTGGTTTTTCGGCTTCCCCACCCCAGGGAACCTGGATAAATGTTTGCTTTTTGAATTTGAATTCTGTCTCAAAATTTGACTTTTGATGCTGAATTGGATTTTTACCAACAAATGTGATATTAGCCGTGGGCTAATTCCACAGAGAAGGTGTGGGATTCGGAAAACAAGTTGTTTTTCAGCTTCCCCACCCCAGGGGAACCAGAATATATGTTTTCTTTTTGAATTTGAATTCTGTCTCAAAATTTGACTTTTGAGGCTGAATTGGATTTTTACCAACAAATGTGATATACGCTCTGGGACAACTCCTCAGGGAGAGGTCGGATCCGGAAAACAAGTGGTTTTTCATCTTGCCCACCCCAGGGAACCTGAATAAATGTTTGCTTTTTGAATTTGAATTCTGTCTCAAAATTTGACTTTTGAGGCTGAATTGGATTTTTACCAACAAATGTGATATACGCTCTGGGACAAATCCTCAGGGAGAGGTCGGATCCGGAAAACAAGTGGTTTTTCAGCTTCCCCACCCCAGGGAACCTGAATATACATTTGCTTTTTGAATTTGAGGTCTGTCTCAAAAATTGAATTTTGAAGCTGAATTGGATGTTTACCAACAAATGTGAGATACGCTCTGGGATAACTCCTCAGGGAGAGGTCGGATCCGGAAAACAAGTGGTTTTTCGGCTTCCCCACCCCAGGGAACCTGAATAAATGTTTTCTTTTTGAATTTGAATTCTGTCTCAAAATTTGAATTTTGTTTACCAACAAATGTGAGATATGCCCTGGGCTAACTCCTCTGAGAGAGGTCGGATCCAAAAAACAAGTGGTTTTTCAGCTTCCCCACCCCAGGGGAACCTGAATATTTTTTCTTTTTGAATTTGAATTCTGTCTCAAAATTTGAATTTTGAAGCTGAATTGGATTTTTACCAACAAATCTGAGATGCGCCCTGGGCTAATTCCACAGAGAAGTTGTGGGATTCGGAAGACATGTGGTTTTTCAGCTTCCCCACCCCAGGGGAACCAGAATATATGTTTTCTTTTTTAATTTGAATTCTGTCTCAAAATTTGACTTTTGATGCTGAATTGGATGTTTACCAAGAAATGTGAGATACGCTCTGGGATAACTCCTCAGGGAGAGGTCGGATCCGGAAAACAAGTGGTTTTTCGGCTTCCCCACCCCAGGGAACCTGAATAAATGTTTTCTTTTTGAATTTGAATTCTGTCTCAAAATTTGAATTTTGTTTACCAACAAATGTGAGATATGCCCTGGGCTAACTCCTCTGAGAGAGGTCGGATCCGAAAAACAAGTGGTTTTTCGGCTTCCCCACCCTAGGGAACCTGAATATACATTTACTTTTTGATTTTGAATTCTGTCTCAAAATTTGACTTTTGATTCTGAATTGGATGTTTACCAACAAATGTGAGATACGCTCTGGGATAACTCCTCAGGGAGAGGTCAAATCCGGAAAACAAGTGGTTTTTTGGATTTCCCATCCCAGGAGAATCTGAATATATGTTTTCTTTTTGAATTTGAATTCTGTCTCAAAATTTGAATTTTGAATCTGAATTGGATGTTTACCAACAAATGTGCGATATACCCTAGGCTAACTCCTCTGAGAGAGGTCGGATCCGGAAAACAAGTGGTTTTTCAGCTTCCCCATCCCAGGGGAACCTGAATATACATTTGCTTTTTGAATTTGAATTCTGCCTCAAAATTTGAGTTTTGAGGCTGAATGGGATTTTTACCAACAACTGCGATATACACTCTGGGCTAACTCCTCTGAGAGAGGTCGGATCCAAAAAACAAGTGGTTTTTCAGCTTCCCCATCCCAGGGGAACCTGAATATACATTTGCTTTTTGAATTTGAATTCTGTCTCAAAATTTGAATTTTGAAGCTGAATTGGATTTTTACCAACAAATCTGAGATGCGCCCTGGGCTAATTCCACAGAGAAGTTGTGGGATTCGGAAGACATGTGGTTTTTCAGCTTCCCCACCCCAGGGGAACCAGAATATATGTTTTCTTTTTGAATTTGAATTCTGTCTCAAAATTTGAATTTTGAGGCTGAATTGGATTTTTACCAACAAATGTGAGATACGCTCCGGGATAACTCCTCAGGGAGAGGTCGGATCCGGAAATCAAGTGGTTTTTCAGCTTCCCCACCCCAGGGAACCTGGATAAATGTTTGCTTTTTGAATTTGAATTCTGTCTCAAAATTTGACTTTTGAGCCTGAATTGGATTTTTACCAACAAATGCGATATACGCTCTGGGACAACTCCTCAGGGAGAGGTTGGATCCGGAAAACAAGTGGTTTTTCAGATTACCCATCCCAGGGGAACCTGTAGATACATTGGCTTTTTGAATTTGAATTCTGTCTCAAAATTTGACTTTTGATGCTGAATTGGATGTTTACCAACAAATGTGAGATACGCTCTGGGATAACTCCTCATGGACAGGTCGGATCCGGAAAACAAGTGGTTTTTCGGCTTCCCCACCCCAGGGAACCTGGATAAATGTTTGCTTTTTGAATTTGAATTCTGTCTCAAAATTTGACTTTTGATGCTGAATTGGATTGTTACCAACAAATGTGATATTAGCCGTGGGCTAATTCCACAGAGAAGGTGTGGGATTCGGAAAACAAGTTGTTTTTCAGCTTCCCCACCCCAGGGGAACCAGAATATATGTTTTCTTTTTGAATTTGAATTCTGTCTCAAAATTTGACTTTTGAGGCTGAATTGGATGTTTACCAACAAATGTGGGATACGCTCTGGGATAACTCCTCAGGGAGAGGTCGGATCCGGAAAACAAGTGGTTTTTCATCTTGCCCACCCCAGGGAACCTGAATAAATGTTTGCTTTTTGAATTTGAATTCTGTCTCAAAATTTGACTTTTGAGGCTGAATTGGATTTTTACCAACAAATGTGATATACGCTCTGGGACAACTCCTCAGGGAGAGGTCGGATCCGGAAAACAAGTGGTTTTTCAGCTTCCCCACCCCAGGGAACCTGAATATATATTTGCTTTTTGAATTTGAGGTCTGTCTCAAAAATTGAATTTTGAAGCTGAATTGGATGTTTACCAACAAATGTGAGATACGCTCTGGGATAACTCCTCAGGGAGAGGTCGGATCCGGAAAACAAGTGGTTTTTCGGCTTCCCCACCCCAGACAACCTGAATAAATGTTTTCTTTTTGAATTTGAATTCTGTCTCAAAATTTGAATTTTGTTTACCAACAAATGTGAGATATGCCCTGGGCTAACTCCTCTGAGAGAGGTCGGATCCAAAAAACAAGTGGTTTTTCAGCTTCCCCACCCCAGGGGAACCTGAATATTTTTTCTTTTTGAATTTGAATTCTGTCTCAAAATTTGAATTTTGAAGCTGAATTGGATTTTTACCAACAAATCTGAGATGCGCCCTGGGCTAATTCCACAGAGAAGTTGTGGGATTCGGAAGACATGTGGTTTTTCAGCTTCCCCACCCCAGGGGAACCAGAATATATGTTTTCTTTTTTAATTTGAATTCTGTCTCAAAATTTGACTTTTGATGCTGAATTGGATGTTTACCAAGAAATGTGAGATACGCTCTGGGATAACTCCTCAGGGAGAGGTCGGATCCGGAAAACAAGTGGTTTTTCGGCTTCCCCACCCCAGGGAACCTGAATAAATGTTTTCTTTTTGAATTTGAATTCTGTCTCAAAATTTGAATTTTGTTTACCAACAAATGTGAGATATGCCCTGGGCTAACTCCTCTGAGAGAGGTCGGATCCGAAAAACAAGTGGTTTTTCGGCTTCCCCACCCTAGGGAACCTGAATATACATTTACTTTTTGATTTTGAATTCTGTCTCAAAATTTGACTTTTGATTCTGAATTGGATGTTTACCAACAAATGTGAGATACGCTCTGGGATAACTCCTCAGGGAGAGGTCAAATCCGGAAAACAAGTGGTTTTTTGGATTTCCCATCCCAGGAGAATCTGAATATATGTTTTCTTTTTGAATTTGAATTCTGTCTCAAAATTTGAATTTTGAATCTGAATTGGATGTTTACCAACAAATGTGCGATATGCCCTAGGCTAACTCCTCTGAGAGAGGTCGGATCCGGAAAACAAGTGGTTTTTCAGCTTCCCCATCCCAGGGTAACCTGAATATACATTTGCTTTTTGAATTTGAATTCTGCCTCAAAATTTGAGTTTTGAGGCTGAATGGGATTTTTACCAACAACTGCGATATACACTCTGGGCTAACTCCTCTGAGAGAGGTCGGATCCAAAAAACAAGTGGTTTTTCGGATTCCCCATCCCAGGAGAATCTGAATATATGTTTTCTTTTTGAAATTGAATTCTGTCTCAAAATTTGACGTTTGAGGCTGAATTGGATTTTTACCAACAAATGCGATATACGCTCTGGGACAACTCCTCAGGGAGAGGTTGGATCCGGAAAACAAGTGGTTTTTCGGATTCCCCACCCCAGGGGAACCTGAATATACATTTGCTTTTTGAATTTGAATTCTGCCTCAAAATTTGACTTTTGATGCTGAATTGGATGTTTACCAACAAATGTGAGATACGCTCTGGGATAACTCCTATGGGAGAGGTCGGATCAGGAAAACAAGTGGTTTTTCGGCTTCCACATCCCAGGGAACCTGAATATATGTTTTCTTTTTGAATATGAATTCCGTCTCAAAATTTGAATTTTGAAGCTGAATTGGATGTTTACCAACAAATGTGAGATATGCCCTGGGCTAACTCCTCTGAGAGAGGTCGGATCCGAAAAATAAGTGGTTTTTTGGATTCCCCATCCCAGGAGAATCTGCATATATGTTTTCTTTTTGAATTTGAATTGTGTCTAAAAAATTGACTTTTGAGGCTGAATTGGATTTTTACCAACAAATGTGAGATGTGCCATGGGCTAATTCCACAGAGAAGGTGTGGGATTCGGAAAACAAGTGGTTTTTCAGCTTCCCCACTCCAGGGGAACCTGAATATATGTTTTCTATTTGAATTTGAATTCTGTCTCAAAATTTGACTTTTGAGGCTGAATTGGAGGTTTAGCAACAAATGTGAGATATACCCTGGGCTAACTCCTCTGCGAGTGGTTGGATCCGGAAAACAAGTGGTTTTTCAGATTACCCATCCCAGGGGAACCTGAATATACATTGGCTTTTTGAATTTGAATTCTGTCTCAAAATTTGAATTTTGAAGCTGAATTGGATTTTTACCAACAAATGTGAGATGCACCACGGGCTAATTCCACAGAGAAGGTGTGGGAATCGGAAAACAAGTTGTTTTTCAGCTTCCCCACCCCAGGGGAACCAGAATATATGTTTTTTTTCAATTTGAATTCTGTCTCAAAATTTGACTTTTGAGGCTGAATTGGATTTTTACCAACAAATGCTATATACGCTCTGGGATAAATCCTCAGGGAGAGGTCAGATCAGAAAAACAAGTGGTTTTTCGGATTCCCCAACCCATGGAACCTGAATAAATGTTTGCTTTTTGAATTTGAATTCTGTCTCAAAATTTGACTTTTGAGGCTGAATTGGATGTTTACCAACAAATGTGAGATACGTTCTGGGATAAATCCTCAGGGAGAGGTCGGAGCCCAAAAACAAGTGGTTTTTCGGATTCCCCAACCCAGGGAACCTGAATAAATGTTTGCTTTTTGAATTTGAATTATGTATCAAAATTTGAATTTTGAAGCTGAATTGGATTTTTACCAACAAATGTGAGATGCGCCGTGGGCTAATTCCACAGAGAAGATGTGGGATTCGGAAAACAAGTTGTTTTTCAGCTTCCCCACCCCAGGGGAACCAGAATATATGTTTTTATTTTTAATTTGAATTCTGTCTCAAAATTTGACTTTTGAGACTGAATTGGATGTTTACCAACAAATGTGAGATATGCCCTGGGCTAACTCCTCTGAGAGAGGTCGGATCCGAAAAACAAGTGGTTTTTCAGATTCCCCATCCCAGGAGAATCTGAATATACATTTGCTTTTTGAATTTGAATTCTGTCTCAAAATTTGAATTTTGAAGCTCAATTGGATTTTTACTAAGAAATGTGACATGCGCCGTGGGCTAATTCCACAGAGAAGGTGTGGGATTCGGAAAACAAGTGGTTCTTCGGATTCCCCATCCCAGGAGAATCTGAATATATGTTTTCTTTTCGAATTTGAATTCTGTCTCAAAATTTGACTTTTGATGCTGAATTGGATTTTTACCAACAAATGTGCGATATGCCCTGGGCTAACTCCTCTGAGAGAGGTCGGATCCGAAAAACAAGTGGTTTTTTGGATTCCCCATCTCATTAGAATCTGAATATATGTTTTCTTTTTGAATTTGAATTCTGTCTAAAAATTTGACTTTTGAGGCTGAATGGGATTTTTACCAACAAATGTGAGATACGCTCTGGGATAACTCCTCAGGGAAAGGTCGGATCCGGAAAACAAGTGGTTTTTCGGCTTCCCCACCCCAGGGAACCTGAATAAATGTTTGCTTTTTGAATTTGAATTCTGTCTCAAAATTTGAATTTTGAAGCTGAATTGGATTTTTACCAACAAATGTTAGATGCGCCGTGGGCTAATTCCACAGAGAAGGTGTGGGATTCGGAAAACAAGTGGTTTTTCAGCTTCCCCACCCCATTGGAACCTGAATATATGTTTTCTTTTTGAATTTGAATTCTGTTTCAAAATTTAAATTTTGAAGCTGAATTGGATGTTTACCAACAAATGTGCGATATGCCCTGGGCTAACTCCTCTGAGAGAGGTCGGATCCGAAAAACAAGTGGTTTTTTGGATTCCCCATCCCATTAGAATCTGAATATATTTTTTCCTTTTTGAATTTGAATTCTGTCTCAAAATTTGACTTTTGAGGCTGAATTGGATGTTTACAAACAAATGTGAGATACGCTCTGGGATAACTCCTCAGGAAGAGGTTGGATCCGGAAAACAAGTGGTTTTTCAGATTCCCCATCCCAGGGGAACCTGAATATACATTTGCTTTTTGAATTTGAATTCTGTCTCAAAATTTGACTTTTGATGCGGAATTGGATGTTTACCAACAAATGTTAGATACGTTCTGGGATAACTCCTCAGGGAGAGGTTGGATCCGGAAAACAAGTGGTTCTTCGGCTTCCCCACCCAAGGGAACCTGAATAAATGTTTGCTTTTTGAATTTGAATTCTGTCTCAAAATTTGAATTTTGAAGCTGAATTGGATTTTTACCAACAAATGTGAGATGCGCCGTGGGCTAATTCCACAGAGAAGATGTGGGATTCGGAAAACAAGTTGTTTTTCAGCTTCCCCACCCCAGGGGAACCAGAATATATGTTTTCTTTTTGAATTTGAATTCGGTCTCAAAATTTGAATTTTGTTTACCAACAAATGTGAGATATGCCCTGGGCTAACTCCTCTGAGAGAGGTCGGATCCGAAAAACAAGTGGTTTTTCGGATTCCCCATCCCAGGGAATCTGAATATATCTTTTCTTTTTGAATTTGAATTCTGTCTCAAAATTTGACTTTTGAGGCTGAATTGGATGTTTACCAACAAATGTGAGATATGCCCTGGGCTAACTCCTCTGAGAGAGGTCGGATCCGAAAAACAAGTGGTTTTTCGGATTCCCCATCCCAGGAGAATCTGAATATACATTTGCTTTTTGAATTTGAATTCTGTCTCAAAATTTGACTTTTGAGGCTGAATGGGTTTTTTACCAACAAATGTGAGATGCGCCATTGGCTAATTCCACAGAGAAGTTGTGGGATTCGGAAAACAAGTGGTTTTTCAGCTTCCCCACCCCAGGGGAACCTGAATATACATTGGCTTTCTGAATTTGAATTCTGTATCAAAATTTGAATTTTGAAGCTGAATTGGATTTTTACCATCAAATGTGAGATGCGCTGTGGGCTAATTCCACAGAGAAGGTGTGGGATTCCAAAAACAAGTGGTTTTTCAGCTTCC
Source organism: Azemiops feae (assembly GCA_023970755.1). Lineage (NCBI taxonomy): Eukaryota > Metazoa > Chordata > Lepidosauria > Squamata > Viperidae > Azemiops > Azemiops feae. The sequence continues at coordinate 20,716 of JALGBA010001812.1, forward strand.
CCACCCCAGGAGAACCTGAATATATGTTTTCTTTTTGAATTTGAATTCTGTCTCAAAATTTGAATTTTGAAGCTGAATTGGATTTTTACCAACAAATCTGAGATGCGCCGTGGGCTAATTCCACAGAGAAGGTGTGGGATTCGGAAAACAAGTGGTTTTTCAGCTTCCCCACCCCAGGAGAACCTGAATATATGTTTTCTTTTTGAATTTGAATTCTGTCTCAAAATTTGACTTTTGAGGCTGAATGGGTTTTTTACCAACAAATATGAGATATGCCCTGGGCTAACTCCTCTGAGAGACGTCGGATCCGAAAAACAAGTGGTTTTTCAGATTCCCCATCCCAGGGGAACCTGAATATACATTTGCTTTTTGAATTTGAATTCTTTCTCAAAATTTGACTTTTGATGCTGAATTGGATGTTTACCAACAAATGTGAGATACGCTCTGGGATAACTCCTCAGGGAAAGGTCGGATCCGGAAAACAAGTGGTTTTTCGGCTTCCCCACCCCAGGGAACCTGAATAAATGTTTGCTTTTTGAATTTGAATTCTGTCTCAAAATTTGAATTTTGAAGCTGAATTGGATTTTTACCAACAAATGTGAGATGCGCCGTGGGCTAATTCCACAGAGAAGGTGTGGGATTCGGAAAACAAGTGGTTTTTCAGCTTCCCCACCCCAGGAGAACCTGAATATATGTTTTCTTTTTGAATTTGAATTCTGTCTCAAAATTTGACTTTTGAGGCTGAATGGGTTTTTTACCAACAGATGTGAGATGCGCCATTGGCTAATTCCACAGAGAAGTTGTGGGATTCGGAAAACAAGTGGTTTTTCAGCTTCCCCACCCAAGGGAAACCTGAATATACATTGGCTTTCTGAATTTGAATTCTGTCTCAAAATTTGACTTTTGATGCTGAATTCGATGTTTACCAACAAATGTGAGATACGCTCTGGGATAACTCCTCAGGGAGAGGTCGGATCCGGAAAACAAGTGGTTTTTCCGCTTCCCCACCCCAGGGAACCTGAATAAATATTTGCTTTTTGAGTTTGAGGTCTGTCTCAAAAATTGAATTTTGAGGTTGAATTGGATGTTCACCAACAAATGTCACATACGCTCTGGGATAACTCCTCAGGGAGAGGTCGGATCCGGAAAACAAGTGGTTTTTCGGCTTCCCCATCCCAGGGGAACCTGAATATATGTTTTCTTTTTGAATTTGAATTCTTTCTCAAAATTTGAATTTTGAGGCTGAATTGGATTTTTACCAACAAATGTGAGATACGCTCTGGGATAACTCCTCAGGGAGAGGTCGGATCCGGAAATCAAGTGGTTTTTCAGCTTCCCCACCCCAGGGAACCTGGATAAATGTTTGCTTTTTGAATTTGAATTCTGTCTCAAAATTTGACTTTTGAGGCTGAATTGGATTTTTACCAACAAATGCGATATACGCTCTGGGACAACTCCTCAGGGAGAGGTTGGATCCGGAAAACAAGTGGTTTTTCAGATTACCCATCCCAGGGGAACCTGTAGATACATTGGCTTTTTGAATTTGAATTCTGTCTCAAAATTTGACTTTTGAGGCTGAATGGGTTTTTTACCAACAGATGTGAGATGCGCCATTGGCTAATTCCACAGAGAAGTTGTGGGATTCGGAAAACAAGTGGTTTTTCAGCTTCCCCACCCAAGGGAAACCTGAATATACATTGGCTTTCTGAATTTGAATTCTGTCTCAAAATTTGACTTTTGATGCTGAATTCGATGTTTACCAACAAATGTGAGATACGCTCTGGGATAACTCCTCAGGGAGAGGTCGGATCCGGAAAACAAGTGGTTTTTCCGCTTCCCCACCCCAGGGAACCTGAATAAATATTTGCTTTTTGAGTTTGAGGTCTGTCTCAAAAATTGAATTTTGAGGTTGAATTGGATGTTCACCAACAAATGTCACATACGCTCTGGGATAACTCCTCAGGGAGAGGTCGGATCCGGAAAACAAGTGGTTTTTCGGCTTCCCCATCCCAGGGGAACCTGAATATATGTTTTCTTTTTGAATTTGAATTCTTTCTCAAAATTTGAATTTTGAGGCTGAATTGGATTTTTACCAACAAATGTGAGATATGCTCTGGGATAACTCCTCAGGGAGAGGTCGGATCCGGAAATCAAGTGGTTTTTCAGCTTCCCCACCCCAGGGAACCTGGATAAATGTTTGCTTTTTGAATTTGAATTCTGTCTCAAAATTTGACTTTTGAGGCTGAATTGGATTTTTACCAACAAATGCGATATACGCTCTGGGACAACTCCTCAGGGAGAGGTTGGATCCGGAAAACAAGTGGTTTTTCAGATTACCCATCCCAGGGGAACCTGTAGATACATTGGCTTTTTGAATTTGAATTCTGTCTCAAAATTTGACTTTTGATGCTGAATTGGATGTTTACCAACAAATGTGAGATACGCTCTGGGATAACTCCTCATGGACAGGTCGGATCCGGAAAACAAGTGGTTTTTCGGCTTCCCCACCCCAGGGAACCTGGATAAATGTTTGCTTTTTGAATTTGAATTCTGTCTCAAAATTTGACTTTTGATGCTGAATTGGATTGTTACCAACAAATGTGATATTAGCCGTGGGCTAATTCCACAGAGAAGGTGTGGGATTCGGAAAACAAGTTGTTTTTCAGCTTCCCCACCCCAGGGGAACCAGAATATATGTTTTCTTTTTGAATTTGAATTCTGTCTCAAAATTTGACTTTTGAGGCTGAATTGGATGTTTACCAACAAATGTGGGATACGCTCTGGGATAACTCCTCAGGGAGAGGTCGGATCCGGAAAACAAGTGGTTTTTCATCTTGCCCACCCCAGGGAACCTGAATAAATGTTTGCTTTTTGAATTTGAATTCTGTCTCAAAATTTGACTTTTGAGGCTGAATTGGATTTTTACCAACAAATGTGATATACGCTCTGGGACAAATCCTCAGGGAGAGGTCGGATCCGGAAAACAAGTGGTTTTTCAGCTTCCCCACCCCAGGGAACCTGAATATACATTTGCTTTTTGAATTTGAGGTCTGTCTCAAAAATTGAATTTTGAAGCTGAATTGGATGTTTACCAACAAATGTGAGATACGCTCTGGGATAACTCCTCAGGGAGAGGTCGGATCCGGAAAACAAGTGGTTTTTCGGCTTCCCCACCCAGGGAACCTGAATAAATGTTTTCTTTTTGAATTTGAATTCTGTCTCAAATTTGAATTTGTTTACCACAAATGTGAGATATGGCCTGGGCTAACTCCTCTGAGATAGGTCGGATCCTAAAAACAAGTGGTTTTTTCATCAGCTTCCCCACCCCCGGGAACCCTGATTATTTTTCTTTTTTGAATTTGAATTCTGTCTCAAAATTTGACTTTTGAGGCTGAATTGGATTTTTACCAACAAATGTGAGATACGCCCTGGGCTAATTCCACAGAGAAGTTGTGGGATTCGGAAGACATGTGGTTTTTCAGCTTCCCCACCCCAGGGGAACCAGAATATATGTTTTCTTTTTGAATTTGAATTCTGTCTCAAAATTTGACTTTTGATGCTGAATTGGATGTTTACCAAGAAATGTGAGATACGCTCTGGGATAACTCCTCAGGGAGAGGTCGGATCGGAAAAACAAGTGTTTTTTCAGCTTCCCCACCCCAGGGGAACCTGAATATTTTTTCTTTTTGAATTTGAATTCTGTCTCAAAATTTGAATTTGTTTAACCAACAAAATGTGAGATATGCCCTGGGCTACCTCCTCAGGGAGAGGTCGGACCCGGAAAACAAGTGGTTTTTCAGCTTCCCCACCCCAGGGAACCTGAATATATGTTTTTTTTTTAATTTGAATTCTGTCTCAAAATTTGACGTTTGAGGCTGAATTGGATGATTACCAACAAATGTGAGATATACCCTGGGCTAGCTCCTCTGAGAGAGGTCGGATCCGAAAAACAAGTGGTTTTTCGGATTCCCCATCCCAGGAGAATCTGAATAAATGTTTTCTTTTTGAATTTGAATTCTGTCTCAAAATTTGACTTTTGAGGCTGAATGGGATTTTTACCAACAACTGCGATATACACTCTGGGATAAGTCCTCAGGGAGAGGTCGGATCCGGAAAACAAGTGGTTTTTCAGCTTGCCCACCCCAGGGAACCTGCATAAATGTTTGGTTTTTGAATTTGAATTCTGTCTCAAAATTTGAC